>CM053787.1:671172126-671177126 GCA_028749045.1 Cupressus sempervirens
CTTGGCAATAAAATTTGTAATGCACAATCATCTACTATACATGTCACAGTGTATGAAAGGCTGAAAGAATATACATCAAGAAAATAGGTTACATCATCCCTTTCAAATCCATGAAAAAAAGTACAATACAATAAGTAAAATCATCCATCATAAAGATATAACCATCCATCATAATATAGAAAGATATAATGAAAGAAAATGCAAAAAAAGGAACTCCAGCCACGACATCAATGGATGGATCTCAATGGTAAAAGTAAAAAGCACTACCACCCAACCTTGTGGTAATCCAAAAAGGTCCACACCCATCGCGTTGAGGAGATAGTCTCAAGTCCCATAGAGGATAAAAATCCCAAAAATCAAAAGTAATAACCAGGTCAAGGAAAACCCTAAAAGTAATCTAACTCAAAGGTTCCAAGATAATATGACACCTAGATCTAGAGGGAAACAAAGAAACATAGGAAATCTATACTACTAGTGGGCAAGTGTCATCGCATGAACCAACTCTAGGGTTAACTAGCTAGTCTTTTCATCCTCTAGCCTCCTAGTGACTCTATGTGGCACTAGTATCCTTTCATACTAACAAGGCATACTAATGAGTCAACTCTAAGGTTACTCGGGTAGTCTTTTAATCCTCCATCCCCTTAGTGACTTTTTGTGTTACCAATATCTTGTTAATTCATTTTAAACCCATTTAATGAAATGCTATCACTTATTAAATAACATACAATGGGTTACCCTGGCAGCCAGTTTGGGCCCTGACCTCCATTGCAAGCCACTTCCCAACTTAACATACAAATTACCTACCCTAGGCTCATAAAAGTACAAATAAAGGAATCATAGTATTCCCCTTAGTCTTACACAAGTGACTAGAAAGCATCAAAAGATAATCCACAATAATCCAACATTTATTACAAGCAACTGGAAAGCATCCCAAAAATACTAATTGAAGACTCCAAAAGGTTAAGTCAAATGGGTCATAACATTCATCTCGTTATCCCACAAGAACACTGAAAGCAATAACTTGCAATAACCAAACTCATCATAGAGCATGCCAAACACATTACCAAGGTTGAGTTTAAAAGATTAGGATCAATTCATCATAATAACACAAACACAAAACTCCCAAGCCTTTGGTCGACATCCTATAACTGGTCAACACTCTAGTCAACACAAACCCAAAACATAGACAACATACAGATAACAATATAGTTTCATAGTTTTGTTTGATTTTGAAAGCACATAGTTTGAGTTTAATAGTAAGGTCAAGTTTTTAGTTTAAGGTAAGTTTTCAAGTATATAAGATTTGCATTTTAACCCTTACTATTTAACCCATTCCTCATTTTAGAACAATTTTCCTAAATCTCAATAAAAATCATTTTCATAACTAGGAAAAATCCCAAGTTTACCCATTAATCATTCACAACCTATGATTCTAATTTATTTTAATAATAATTTAATTAAGTGCTCTAATTAAATATTATAAAATTTCAATAATCATTAAAATTTTTAATTAAATATCATCAACTTCTTTAAAAACTTATTTTCAGATTATTAATAAAATAAATGTCATTTTATTAATAAAATTATAATAACATTAATAACAATTAAATTAATTATTTATAATTATAGTTCAATAATAATCCTTTTCAATTTATTTATCATATACTAATAAATATATTAATAAAATCTTATTAAATTAACCTTTAATTAAATCATATTTAAAATAAAATAAATTTTAATTAATTTAATTTTTTTAATAAATTAAATATAGAATATTTAAACTTATTAAATAAATTAATTTTAAATAATAATAATAAATTCATAAAAAATGCTTACATGCAATTTCAAATCGCAGTTCCTTTAGAGGGATAGCCAACTAGTGGCATCACTACCTCGACAGCTACTACCTTAGCAGTCGAGGAGAGGAAGATAGGAGGGTGCGGGGGGAGTTGGTGGCCCCCACCCACCAAAACCATAATTTTATAATATTTAAAAATATATATATATATATATATATAGTCACAGACCCATAACCAAAATTGTAGATCTCATTTTTTTATTTTTTTGAAGTAATTTGTTTATAAAAGAAAATAGTACCCTCCCATAAGTTTATTTTTAAATATACATACATACATACATACATACATATATATTCATAGAATTCTATCAAACACTGATGGGGAAAAATAGGTTGAACTAATCAAATTTTCAATATAAAATTTCCATTTCTTTCAAAACCCTTCTCTGTCTAATTTTCAATTCCTAAATCTAATAAGAGAGGGTTCTAATGATATTTTAAATCCTCACATATATAGGAGAAAATCAACATGCATAACAATAATTTCAAAATGAAATATGAAAGATTCATCACAATGAAATTTAGATAAACAATTCATAGACATGAAGAAGATAGAAATATTTAAATAACATAATTAACTAGGTGACCAAAAATACAAGGATCTACCTGGTTCTCATGCTAAATTCGCAAACACCCAAAAGATTGTGAGAGAAACTTTTTCTCTCAAAACCTTCTCTCTGAAATTTCCTTCTCCAAAATTCTTGGTCTCACCTTTTTTTTTGGAAATGAACCCTCATTTTTTGATAAGGAATTCTCTCCTAAATTCAGGGCACTAATTGTGCGATCACCTGAGGGAACTCCTTGATCACAACTTTTTAACTCTATATTATCTTTTCTTTTATGTTTTCATGCACACTTTTTGCAATATAAATATGTTTTTTAAATTTAATTTCTTTCTCTTTTTAATTAATTTATTATATTTTAATCTTATGCATAAGCTTTATCTAAGTTTTTAATTTAAAATAAACTATATTAACTTCATGTTTTCTCTCTCTTATTAAATCATGAGAGGCTTTAATAATATATTTATTAGTTCAACTAACAATATTATTTAGATTTTATTAATTAAAATAAAACTCCTAAATAAATTATTATTAAATTAAATAAATATAAAACACCAAATTAGAACTATAATTTTATCTTTAATTTTAATTCTTTTATTTAATTAATTCATGAGACATTTTTTTTAATAATATATTTATTAACTTAATTAATAGCATTATTTAAAGTTTATTATTAAAATAAAACTCCTAAATAAATATAATTATATTAAATAAATATAAATTCATCAAAGATAGAACTTTAATATAATCTTTAAAATTTAATTCATTTATTTAATTAATTTCTCAATTAATTAAATATAATTAAATATCAAATTTCTTTATAAAATTTTCATTAAATTACCTTTTAACTTGATTTAAGTATAACTGAAAATCACAACAAACCCACAAAACCAAAAATGACAACTCGATTGAAGATAAAGTACAAAATCAAACTCAAGGGTTACCTCAAAGTCTTTACCATTTAAGACATTCTTGTTTAGACTATGTTACTTAGGACATATTATCTCTAATGCTCGGTTGTGATTGTTCTTTCCTATTGATACTTACCCTCAACTAACTTGACACTTTTAGTACAGAACGACATCCATATTCTCTATTTAATCAATATCTATTGAACTTGGCTTGCACAAGAATACTCGGTGACCAAAGAGTTTTTTTAGCTCCTATAGAGCTCAGCATATACAAGATTATTTACAAGTCTTTAGAAATAAATGACTCTATCTATATGGAGTAGCTCGGTCACAATGATGACCGACCAACTCTTCCTTATATATGACTAAGTGTTGGACACTAATAGAAAACAAGACTAGAGAGATCAATGGTATACTTCTTGGCTTGTAGAATATTTCATCAACATAATCCAAAGCTCCATTTACAAGACCTACTTCTATTTAGAAAATTTTATGTGAGCATAAGTCTTGTATGCTTTCAAAGAAAGAATTGAATATCAAGTTAATCCATATAATTGTCATCTACTACACCATAATTTGAATCTTTTGTAGATATAACACATACAAAAGGTTCTCTAAAGGAATGCAATTTAGTTATATTATTATTGTGAACATTATCATTTATTATAACTATAACATTGTTATTTATTAGTGATATAAATAATCTCCAATCACTAATTATTGTTTTTACATCTCTAAGATTAATGAGTCATATAAAGGGTGAATTCCCAAAGCTATGTCACCCTTTAGGGTATTTGACAGGGTTACAACCAAAATGGTTATGAGTGAGATTCTTTTAGGCATAATACTTTTGGCTAAAACCATGTGCCACCACATGGAGTCTACATAGCACAAAGTTGGGAAAATGGTACCACCCAAAACCATTTCAGCCATAAGGGTTATGGCCAAAATAGTTTCAATTGTACCCAAAAAAATCTATATACAAGCTATGGTAACCCTTAGTAGGTCATTCACTGTAGCACCTTCCTTATTTTCCATAATGAGATTAGGTGTTTCATTGGAAGAGATAGATGTATTTTTTTTTTTTGGTTTTTTCTTTGTTTTTTAAAGTTTTGATTAGTTATTATATGTTACTATGAGTTATATTTGTTGGTTTCTAAGTTTCTTTAAGGGTTTTTAAGTGTTTTTGAGCTAATATATTAAAATTTTGAAATAATTTAACTTAGCTATATTACTATTACATTTTCTTAATATGTTTTCTATTCAAAGCTTTTTAGTTAAATGATAGTTTATTATATTTTATTAATCCTAAAAGAAGTTTTTTTATAGGGGACCTGAAACCCTATTTTTTATAAAAAAATTAAAAAAATTATGATCCAAAATGAAACAATGTTTTGACTAGTAGACACACCAACTACTAATTCCCACAAAACCTAACTAAAGTCAAAATCAAAACCTAAAACTAAAGAAACACAACTAACATCGTAACTAGAGATGACAAAACCAAAAAGAGGCAACAAAGAAGTGGAACAAGCTAGGCTCAAGAATCCACCTTATTTTTTTAGCTCTTGTTGAATACCTTTTATCTTCTTTATGACCTATTTGATGTTTTGCTAGTCAATTTGGGTCTCCTTCTTTTATTTCTTCTTTGTATTGGAGTGAGTTTTT